>PVJI01000126.1:348223-369169 GCA_004026765.1 Micronycteris hirsuta | reverse complement strand
CAGCGAGGAGGGCGAGGCCAGCCTGGGGGACAGCCAGGGGCTCAGCGGGGACAGCGAGGGGCTCAGTGAGGACATCGAGGAGCTGTTGAGCGAGGACAGTGTCCCAGAGCTCGAGGCGCTGCTGGCGTACCTGTGACCACGTGGCCGGCTTTGAGGGCCGGCCGGCGCAAGTGTGTTGTGAATAAAGACTTCCTGCTCCTGCTTCCTGGGCGGAGCAGCCCTTGGTCAGACGTGGTGCTGGCGTGGTGACTGCTGAGGGTGCTGGGTGGGCAGCGTTCTTTCTGGGACCAGAACCACAGTGCTGGGGAGGGTGGGGGCCCAAGGTCAGGGCCGAGGGGGGTGCGGCTGTGAGAGAGCGCCCCCTTCAGGCCTCTGCAGCTTGCAGTGGTCTCAGAGCCTCCTTGGTGCTCACGTGTCCCCACACCGTGTCCCTCTGTGTGGCCTGTCTGTCCGGACCCCCCCCCCCCCCCGTGTGGGGTGACTGGGTGAGGCCCCTTGGTGAGGGCTAGCAGCACGGCCAGGCTGCAGTGCAGCCCGGGACTCGGTTCCCTGACCGCTGGCTGTTCGCTCCGGAGCAGCGGACTGAGATGCGGACAGAGGGGACACTGGGAGGGACCAGGGACAGTCCAGTGCCGAGGTGGGGGCCCAGGGGTGCCTGTGCCTGTGCCGTCCTGTCTGTGACAAGGTGCTGGCTCGGGCTGTGCACAGGAGGGCAGCAGGCTGGGGAGAGCCGCACGTGGCCCTGGTTTCGATCACTTCGGTGAGGCCCCGGGGCCTTGGTGGGGGGAGAGGCCAGCACCCTGTGTCCCCACCTGGTTCCCCATTGGGGATGGGGTTAGGGCTCTGGGCGAGCCGTTCCCGGAGAGCTGTGGCGGGCTCTGCAGGTGTGGGGTGAGCCCTGGGGAGAGCTGCTTCTCACCCGAGACTCTCTGAGACACTCCCAGGCGGTGCTGGCGGAGGAGGGGCTGTGCTGCTGATTGGCTGCTTGTCAGTGTGCACTGAGCGCTCCCTGCACTGAGGGAGTGGGGTGCCCTCCGGAAGGTCGTTCCTCCTGAGAACCGGTTGGTTGGTTCCTGGACTGTGGGACCCGGGTGGCTCAGCCCTCTGCTGCTTTGTGCCCTGTGCCCCGTTGTGGGAGCCAGCATGTGCCCCCGCAGGCAGGTCCCCACCCTTGTGTGGAGTTTACGGGTGGCCCCTTGGGTCAGTGTGTCCCGAGTCTCTGATGGGCCTTCCTCCTCTCTGTCTGGTGGGGTCGTGGCCCCTGTGGCTGAGGGCGCTGCTTCCTGCGGCGAGGGGCTGCGGAGGCTGTTCGGTGGAAGGGACACCCAGGAGATGAGACATGGCTGCCCCGTGGGCTCCTGGGAGGCCGTTTCTGGGGCCCCGGTCGAGGACCACGACGCCGGGGGGCTGGGCTCCGAGGGCAGAGGGAACACCGCTGCAGCTCGGCCCGGGTGTGGCCGGAAGCAGCTGTGTGGGAGCAGAGCAGTGGGCGCTCCGCTGCTGGGTGCCAGGAGCCCCCAGCTGCAGGCTCACTGGGGAGAGCCCCCGCTCCCAAGCCCATTCTCCCAGGGGCACTAATTGGATCGCTGCCATTTCTGTTTATTTCAGATTCCTTCCAAATAGCATTTCTGCTTCTGGATATGCAGGAGGGTCTCATGTTCCTCGGATCTGAGGGTCGGCGGAGGGCTGCGACCCTGGTTACGGGGCTGGGGGTAGCTGGGAGACCTCTGCGCGGTCTCGGGGTGGCCTCCTGGCGCCTTCAGATCCTGTGTGCGGCCCTGTCCTCGAGGGGTCAGTGTTCTGTGGTGCGTGCGGGGCTTCTAAGCACGGCCGGAACGGGCACTGAGGCTGAGGTGCACTCAGACCCTGGGTGAAGCTTTGGGAACCATAGGTGTGGGCACAGTTGCACGCGGCACACAAGTGTTTGTGTTCTGTGCTCATTTTCCCACACCATTCAGATCAGTGTATTTTTTGTCGGAAGTGTTCTTCTTTATCTGTAGGGGGTGCGTCCTGAGACCCCCAGCAGATGCCAGAAACCAGAGACAGAACCAGAGCCTGTGTGGCCGGGGGGTTTGTCGCACACATGCACACACACACGGAGTTCATCCGCGAAGTCTCATTTGTGAGCGGGCAGCACGGACACCGGCGGTGACGGAAAGCAGAGCAGTGACAGCGGCACAGTGACAGCGGCACGTGCTGACATGCACATTGGGGTCTCCCGGCGTCTCCTGTCGTGTGCGCGGTGTGGCCGTGCTGGACGGAGGGGCGCGTCTGCGGCTTGAATGGGGTGGAGCGAGAGTTCATCATGTGTCCCTGAACAGCATGTGATTTAAAACTCGTGAATCGTTTCTGGAATTTTCCATTAAAACCGTCAGGCTGTGGTTGGCTGCAGGAGCACACCACAGAGAGCGGACTCAGCTGCAGGGGTCGGCTGCTTGGGTTGAGCTCGGTGTTCCGAGCAAATGGCAGGGTTCCTGAGTCTGAGACGGGCGTGACGCCGCCGCGTCAGAGGCGGGAATGGGAGCGAAGCCGTGGCGTGGGCCTGCTGGTTCGAGCAGGACACACGGTGTCGAGGGGCACAGACCTGCCTGGGGACACCTGGAACACGACCGGGAGCATGTCTTCATGTCTAGCGTCCGCACCTGGCTCTCCCTGGGGGCAGCAGGGCCCCCCTCTCTCTTTGCTTCCGTTTTGGTCGCTGTCTCAGGAGACCTGCAGTGCACCGAACCGGCGCTCTGGACAACGGAGGCAGGTCGGGCTGCAGAGCTGATGTCCTGCCCCAGGCCAGAGGCCCCTGGGCATCGAGAGCCGCAGGCAGGAAGGCCAGCCTTTGGTCCAGCTGCCCCTTGTACGGACGGGTCAAGGCCCACCCACATGGGAAGGGCCGTCTGTTTTGATCAGGCTGCTGCGCGAAGTGCTGACCTCATCCCCAAATGCCCCTGAGACTCCCCGCGACCCCCAGGTCCTTAAACTGGTGTGACCCCAGGGGGAGCAGCTGGTGGGAGAGACCTGCTGCCACCTCCCACTGCCCCCTCACCCTCGGGGCTGGGGGTGTGCGCCGGGGGCCGGGGGTGGGAGGGGCAGGAAAAGGACTTGGCAGCACATTTGGGCGTTTATATGTGTTATCACAGTTGGTGTATGAAACCGCAAAGTACAACATTTATTCTCTTTAACCTTGAAAGTAATAGCGTACGTCTGCTCCGGGTGAGACTTGGGAATGCAGAAGAGAGTGGAAAGGGGGGCCAGCACCCTTGGCCTTGCAGCCCGGGGAAGGCGCGGCTCGTGCTTCCGCCAGGCCCTGCGGCCGCTCCCCGTGCGCCTCTGAGGCGGGAACGCAGCGACCACGCCGCGGCTCTGCCGCGGCTCCGCCTGCAGCCTGCCTGTCTCTGCGGCGGGGCAGGCACTGGGCGGTGCTCTCATGGTGCAGCGAGTTCCTGCCTGTTGGGGCCGAGGTGATTTTTTTTTTTTTTTTTTTTTTTTAAGTAGAATTTCTGGGTTGAGGGTTTTCAAACAGTCGTATTTGGTTTTGGGTTTGAAGATTTAAAAGCTCGTGATGTGTAACCGTACCCGCTGAATTGCTTCTTAAAAGGGTAAAACCCAGTAGAGCCCGTGAGAGGAAGCTCCTCGTGGGGGTTTGTTTCATCTCCGGGCGGCAACTCTCAGCAACATCGTTGTGAGTGGAAGACATGTTTCTAGTAGCTACCGTGACAGTTCCGAGTGAGACTTCCCTTTCCAGGATTAAGATTTGGGACTAACATTTGAATGTGTTAAAATCCTATTAATGCACAAATTGTAGAGAGTCACGTTTAGGTTATATGCTACCAGCAGAAAAATAAGCAAGATGTATTTATTAAAATACAAGAAAGTACAACCAAAAGCAGTTGGCCTTGCTCACGCACTCTTAAACCAGCCTCTGCAGGCGCTTCTGCACAGCAGAGTTTACGGGGAGCCCCGGCCTCGTGAGCGGCGTGCCAGGACCGAGGTGCCCCGGGACCCCGAAGTCCCTGGGACCGGTCCTCTGAGCAGTGACCAGCGGGGCTCCCCTGAGGACGCAGCTGTGGCATCGCATGACGTGTTGCTGTGTGCGGGGCCGGGTGGCGTGGGGCCTCGTGCTGGGGACCCCGATCCTGTCCCCGTGCCCTGTTCCGGCCACCACTGCCCGCCGTGCTGCAGAGCGCCGGCTCCTGTGGTCTCTGACGGGTGGCTTTTCTCTTCCCCCCAGGCACGTCTGTCTTTCTGTCCATCGAGATCTCTTTTTTTCTCTTAGAATTCCCATTTTTCTGAGAAAAATTGGGCGCTGGTTAATTTCGTAGGACCTTGGTGGAAACTGCTGGCTGACAAGCAGGCGTCTGCCAAGCGCAGGCTGCGCCGCCGTGCGTGTCCGGGGCCGTGGGTGTCTCAGGCGCTGTGCGGTGCCCGTCCGTGTGGCCGGTGTCAGGCCTGTGCCGGCAGCGCCCGCTTCTCCAGCATGGACTCCGAGGACGCCTTTCAGACGCAGCTGTGAGACGCCACGTTCACAGGAACCCGGGCGTTATGCGGCCCAGGACCGAGCGAGCGGGCTCCTGGGTGCTGCGGTGCCGCGTTGGGGGTCCTGGCTTTGCTCCGGGCTGTGTTGGAGGAGGCTGCCCACGCTCCATGGGGGGCACGTCCCTGCGCGCCCCAGAGCCTGCAGTCTGAGGCTGGGCTCTGGCAGCTGTCTGTCCGTCCGTCCGTCCGCCTGCCGGTGGGCAGGGCCCCGGGGGCGGGTGCCGCCTGGGAGAAGGACTGGCTGCGCTGCCGTGGCCTCGCCGCCCTCCCCTGCGGCAGCTCTGCCCCGGGCGGCGTCTCACCGCGCGCGTCTGTTCACAGAAGACCCCTTCGACGACTTCTTCGGGAACCGGCGGGGCTCCCGCGGGAGCAGGAGCCGCGGCACGGGCTCCTTCTTCTCCGCCTTCGGTGGATTTCCGGCATTCGGAGGAGGCTTTAGTGCTTTTGACACAGGTAACCACGCCTCAGGTTTGGTCCCTCGCGTCTGAACAGAGTCGGGCTGGCGGGCCGCCCGCTCCATCAGCGCAGGTGGGCGTGCACGCCTTCTGGTGGAGCGACCTGGGCTTGCTGGCCTGTGCGCTTTCTGACCTTCCCCAGCTCGTTATACCTGAAAATCCGTTTTTTTTTTCCTTTTAACTTTTTAGAGATTTCACTCGTTTTTACAGAGAGGGGAAGGAAGAGAGAAAAAGGGAGAGAAACATCAATGTGTGGTTGCCTCTCACGCGCCCCCTTTGGGGGGCCTGGCCCACAACCCAGGCACCTGCCCTGACTGGGAATCGAACTGGCGATCTTGTTTTCTGGTCGGTGCTCAGTCCACTGAGCCACACCAGCCAGGGCCGAAGATCGATTTCCACTCTTACCAGTACAAGGTGAAATGGCTGGTTAAGAGGATCAATGTGTCAGAGACGGAAGTCAGAGGTGGCCACTGCAGTTCAGATTTTTTGTCACGTGTGGCAATATTTTGGGTTTTCTGTATTAAATGGTGATAATCAAGGTTACCAGTTTCTTACAATTTTTTAATGGTTGGACTGTCCCTGTTGGCAGTCACTGGGTCCAGACAACCCTGGAGCCCAGGTGGCCGGGCCTGGGGAGAGCCGTGGGTGCTGGGGTCACGGGGGCAAGGGGTCCCCTGCACTTCAGGGGTTCACGTCCCCTCTGTGGCCGCCATGGAATTGAGGGCCTGTCCAAGCACTACAGGTCCCTTTGTTCTAAAGCCACTTCAGCTTTTTCACAGTCCAGATTGTTGTCCCCGTGTCCCTGTTGCGAGGGGAGGGCTGAGCTGGGGGGCACTCTGCTCCTGGGAGAAGCAGGCCCCAGGTCCTCCCGGCCCCTCCACAAGACTGGGCGCCCAGTGGACCCTGCAGACAGGGGAGCCCACGGGGCGCAGGTGCCGGAGGGGAGGCGACTGGAAGCAGCAGCCTGCGGGGCTCCTGCCCCTGGACTGACGGGGGCCCCAGGCGTCGTTGCCCAGCCGGCCCGGGGCTGCGTGAGTCCCGCTTGGGGGATTCTGACACTTGCGGGTTTTCACACTGAATGCCTGACACGCTTGCCTTTAACCTTGTTTCCCTGTGTTTCCTGTAGGATTTACTTCCTTCGGGTCATTAGGTCACGGAGGCCTCACTTCGTTCTCTTCCACGACGTTCGGTGGTAGTGGGATGGGCAACTTCAAATCCGTGTCCACGTCCACCAAAGTGGTCAACGGCCGGAAAATCACCACGAAGAGGTACGGCCGTCCCCCACCCGCCGTGTCACGATGAGCCGCTGTGATGACGGACGGCCCCCCGTTTCCCGCCCTCCCCCAGGGTGCGGCCTGCAGGTTGCAGGTTCATCTGGCACCTGCGGATCTTTTTTTTTTTTATTTTTAGTGCTCGCTTCGGCAGCACACGTATGAAAATTGGAACAATACAGAGATTAGCGTGGCCCGTGTGCAAGGATGACATGCAAATTCGTGAAGCGTTCCAAATTTTTTTTAAATTTATTATTGCTGTTTAGAGGGGAAGAGAAGAAACCTTGACTCGTTGCCTCTCACGCGCCCCCACTGGGGACCCGCCCCACAACCCAGGCCTGTGCCCTGACTGGGAATCGAACCGGCGACCCTTTGGTTCGCAGGCCACACTCAGTCCACTGAGCCACACCAGCCAGGGCATAAATGTTCAGTGTTACGTATTAGTAGGGGGTGGTCTTCATTTAGAGCTGCCTTTCCTGTGCGGCCGTGTGGTAAGTGTGGGCAGCTGTGGTGGAGCGGTGGCAGGGAACCGCCATTTGCTGTGGGGCGGCGCTGACTGCGTCTGCGGGGCGGCTCCGAGGTGGCGCGGAGCGGAGCGTCTGCGAGCGCGAGCGCTGTTTCAGGAAAGCCGCGCACAGGTCGGCTTCCGCTGTGCTGCTCAGTCTCCAGATGGGTGATTATGTGTGTGTCCACGCGGTTGTGTTACTTCAGGGGTGTGTGTGTCCACATGCACATCTACGTCAGGGTTTTTAACAGTGCGTGTCGTCCTCCAGAATCGTCGAGAACGGCCAGGAGCGGGTGGAGGTGGAAGAAGACGGCCAGCTCAAGTCCCTGACGATAAATGGTAAGGAGCAGCGGCTGCGCTTGGATAACAAGTAGCTCGACGCACGCGTGTGACAGAAACGCTAACTGTGACGAGCACCGTTTGCGGATTAACAGGAGCCTTGTTTGAAGATCTCACACGAACTCGACTTTCTGTGTAACTGACCTGACCTAAAGTATTTATACGCAGCTCCCCGAGCCCGTGGTCATAGACTCTGAGTTTCTCGTTGGGACCATGTGACAGGACCATTTGTGTCTTTGACATTGTTGTGAATCTCTGTACGCACTTTGCTTTTTACCACACGTGGCCCGAGGGGCGTGACCTCGTGCACTAACACCAGCACAGGCTGCTGCTTCGTGGCGCGGGGGCCACCAGCCGGGCCGGGCCGGCCCCCCCGCGGCGACGTCAGTGCTTCCCCGTGTGTCTTAGTGAGGGACGTGGCTGCATCAGTGGTGACACATTTCTGGTTTAATATAAATTGAGGATGTTTCTAGTTGTGCATGAATGCTGGTAACTTAGTAAGTTTTGACCATTGTTTTAAATATGTAAAGTTAAACTTAGGTTTAAAAAGTAAAGCCTGGTAAATTGGGTCTTTGTTATTTGCTTAAAAAAAAAAAAAAGAAAATAAATGCGATGTGTTTGGTGCATTCTTTCCCAAGTGGGGCCTGCAGCCTCCGTGTCTGTGTGATTCTCTGCCTGGGCCTCTGTCGCTTCCCGACCGTCTGTCCTCCCAGGGCGCCGAGGGGTGTGGCCGTCTGCAGGGCACTGGCGGGGGGTGTGAGGGGGCCCGTCCTCACACTTGGGCGTGGGGAGCGCTTCACGGCGCGCACTGCTGTGGAGAGAGGAGTCCCCGGTGCGGTGTCTGTCCTGGCCTTCTGGGTCCCCTCTGGGGCCCGCCTACAGAGCGGCGTCGATGTGGTGGAGGGCCGGGGGCTGCGTGTGCTATCCTGTCTGTAAACTCGGTCCCGGCCCCTCGGAACGTGGAGGGAGCAGCCCTGCTTGGTTTCATTGTGGAGATTGGCAGGGGGGAGCGTTCGGATGCGGGTGCAGGGCGGGTCCGGGGGGTTCTGCAGCAGGCGGGCTGCCCGGGAGAGCACGTGGCCACGGCTCGGCTCAGCCACGGCTCGGGTCAGCCACGGCTGTGCAGAACGTGTGTGTTGCTGAGCACCAGTGGGAGCATGTAGGGTCTCCCAGAAGCCTGCGAACGAAGCGTCGGGAAGTTTAAGTATTCGAAGGTGGCTGAACTTGGGAGGTAAAGAGAAAGATGTGTGTGCGCGCGCGCACGGTCCAGTCTGGAAAGTGCTGTGAGTGCCTAGCCTCACAAACTGAAATTTAACGGCCGGAAAAGCCTCCCTTTCGTTCATGCCGTGAGGGGGAATGAAGCTTCTCTGCCAGGTGAGAAACTTCCAGCAAGTACCTGGACCCCTCAGAGTTTGATGGTTTCCGTGGGAGGGCAGGACGAGCCGGAACCCAGCTCAGGGAGGGGCAGACCCGCCTGCCCGGGGCAGGTGTTCCCCGAGGTGGTGTGGCCTCTCCGGTTCCCTTTGGGAACCCGCTGGGCGCAGCTCCAGCTGTGAACGGGCTACGCAGGCCAACGTCACCAGGAGGGAGTTGCCTGCTTACTGCCCACTGTGTTCTGCCGTGGATAACACGCACTTTCTGGCCCACGATTTTGGGGGAAATGGGTGGTACTAGTACCGTACCTCCACAAATTTCTGTTTCTACTTCTGTGTGAAGAGTGCGACTCCAGAAACAGTAACGACATCCGTGTGCAAAGCCCTGGAACACTGTAACGGGTTTCGTTTCTAAATATAAATGAAGCACGTTAAAAAGTTGAAAGGAAAGGTTTTTTCCCCGGAAGTTTGGGCCACAAATGTAGGTGTGCATTACACACGGGAGAACATGGTGCCCGTCCGCAGGGGTGCTCGGCCCCTTGGCTCCTGCTCCCCGGGCGCTGGTGGGGTCTCTGCTGTGGCCTTGCCCCCTCTCCTCTGCAGGAGGAGGACCCTCCCCGCAGGGCTGGGCGCTGGGGGGGGCGGCCTGCCCCTCCCACGTGCGTTCCTGTTCCCCGGCCGACTTGTCCCGGCACTGGTCTGGTGTGCCTGGGGGTCGTCTCTCTGTCGGCTTGGTAAGGGTGGTTCCAGGGGGACACACCCTGGCGTGTCGGTGAGGTTCCGGTTGGTCCGGTCGGCGGCTGTCCGAGTGCTCACCCGCGTCGCCCGGCGCCCCCAGACGCGCTGGCCTCGCAAGCCTCCGTGTTACCGGCGTCTGCCTGCAGCCCCAGGGCTTTTCCTTTCTGAGTTGCGCTTCTACAGGTGATTCGTTTGCATCCTTTGGTCGTGGACACGCGTTTGAGAAACTGAGTTTGACTTAGGAACGAACAGTCTTCCTCTGCCGATTTCTGAGTCCGCTGCCCTTTCTGTCCTCATTCCCCGCGTGGCCGTGGGACCTGCGGTTCGGAACGGCAGCGTGGCGAACTTGCTTTCTGCTGGGGTTTTGTTTTCTCTTGCCTTGGTTAGAAACTTGCTGCTGCTGCTGCTTCTGCGTGACATTTTAATCCAGCTGGAGTTCTTGAGCGCGGTATGGAATCGAGTCTTTATTCTCCCGTTTGGGTAGTGATTTTGTCCCTTACCACTGAAATGCGAGTGAATTCCTAGTGCCTGACGTACGGGGTGTGAAAATCCCCTAAGGGTGCACTCCCGCCTCGCCAGTGGGCGTGAAGCGGCAGGCAGATGGCTCCGGGACGCCCCGGAGCACTGGGTTCTGGGTTCCAGCCGGGTCACGCTAAAACCTTGCCAGGGGCATCCAGCCTTCCGGCGTTTCTGGGCCACACATTCGTGCGTTGCGACACATAATTACAAAAAAAAATCTCGATGTTTTAAGTAAGTTGAGGGCTGCGGGTTGGACGCCCCTTCGGGGGCGTTCCCTGCTGTGCTGTTCGACCTTGATTGTGAAGTGAGTCCCACAGGACCGCCCTTGGGGCCAGAGCCGTGGGTGCGGAGGCCACGCTGGGCCCCCGGTGGCCGTCCTGCGGGTCGCCTGGGGAGGGTCCCTGCCAGACGACGGTGAGAGCGGGAGTTCTTGGCGCGTCTCGCTCCGCTGGAAGAGGTGTTTAGGAAAGGGACGTTTAACACATGTCCGTGTCGCGGAGACTGAGGAGCTTGGAGAAGCGGCTGCAGAGGCGCTTGTGGGGCATTTTTACGTGGGTTCAGCTGTGTGTCTGCAGAGCAGTGAGATTCTGTGGCCACGCGACGCCGCGGAGGCAGAGCGCCCGTCCCGCTCGGCGAGGCTACGCAGTGTGGCTGCTGGTCGCGCCCCCGCCCGGCGTGACGGACACGCTGGTCGCGGCTGCGGCTCTGGGCTGAGTTCTACTCACAAACCAGTCTTCGCGTGGGTGCCGCCCCCGTGGGTTTCTCATCGTGACTTTCCTTTGAGAAGTGATCGGTTTTCTTTTTTATAATTTTGATTTATTTTCAGAGAGAGAGGAAGGGAGGGAGGAAGGAGAGAAACATCAATGTGTGGTTGCCTGTCCCACGCCCCCAACTGGGGACCCGGCCTGCAACCCAGGCTTGTGCCCTGACTGGGAATTGAACTGGCGACCTTCCGGTTCTCAGGCGGCGCTCTGTCCACGGAGCCACAGCCACGGGCGAGAGCTGGGCCTGCATCTGTCAGCAGGAGTGGACGGCAGTGGTGGCCAGGGTGGCTGGTGCCCTCAGCTCTAGCCCTCTGCCCGCCATGGCCTCATCCTGTGCCCACGATCTGGTGGCAGAACCGAGTCGCTGCTGTGACAGTGGCTCTGTCTCCCCGAATCGGCCCCGTGCCAGTGTCCCCTCACGTCCCTCCTCTCACCGTCCCGGCTGCACCGCGGTCTGCGCCGCCCCGGCCGCCGCTCGCAGGTCTCCCTGCGCCTGCATGCACCTCCTCTGCCTGCTGCCTCCTCCGTGTTTGCAGGGCCCTGGCCCGTGTCACTCCGTGAGAGCAGGGGGACGTCCACGTGGGGGTCCCAGTGCCGGCCGGTCTGTGATGCACTCAGGACAGTCTGGGTCCCAAAAGGGGCGGCACTCGCCCTGAGCGCGGGGCCGATGGTGCCCCGCCCCCGACAGAACCGAGGCCCGGCCGTGACGAAGCCGTGCACACGTGGGAACAGTGTTCGCAGCTACACCGTCTGTCTGCACTTGCATGTCACCAGCTGGGCCCCAGCGCTGCGTCTGGACTCCATCCGGGGAAGCGCCGGAGGGCGGCCCTGACGGCTGAGCCCTGTGACAGCTGCCGGAACGTTCCTCTCGTGGCTTCTCGATGACGTGTCCTGGCCTGGCCTCGGGCACGCTGTGTCCATGCGGAGGGAAGGGCCTGCAGAAGTCACACCGGAGCACTGGCTGTTGGCCTGTGTGGCCGCTGTGCTGTGCGAGCCGCAGAGTTCCCAGGTGGGGGTGGGGGCGGCGGCGTGAGGGCATGCGCGGCGCAGCCTCGGGGAGGGCGGTGTCGGGCTGGGGCCACGGTCTCTGGTGTTACCTATTGAAGTGTCCGGCCATCCCCAGGAGCACCGTGTGGATTGTGATCTTGATTTCTTGGTGTCCTTGGGGGCAGTGAAGTCGCTGGTGTGGGGCTGGGTGAGGGCGGGGCCTTGGAGACACCTGCCCAGCCCCTCCCCCAGGGGCTGCCTGCAGGGGCGGCTGTGTGTCTGTGGTTGTGCAGGGGTTTCTGCTGGGACGCTGGCATGTGTCACGCTGATAACACGCCTTTCAGATCCATGTGGTCACAGGGACCCGTGTGCTGCTCCTTCCCGGGTCAGGCTTTGTGCTGTTGACACGGCCCTGAGAAACGGGGTTCTCTTCTTTCTCTTTCTTTGGGGGCATCAAGGGAAAGGAGCTGCTGGGAGAGGCCGGAGCCGTCCCAGTGAGCGGACCCCTGCGCGCAGCAGCCCCGGGCGCGCCCACGAGCGCCTGGTGTCGGGGCGCGGTCTGCCCCTGGTGGCCAGGCGCCCCCACCGCTCCAGCGTCTGCTGTGTTTGGTGGGGAAGGCAGGCCGTAAGCCTGACGGCAAGGAGCTTCCCGTGAGAAGCAGGGGGTGTCCCGGGTTGGGTTTGGAAGGGGTCGGGGTTCTGGGGATCTGACTCAAGTGTCTCTCTGGTGTGCTTTACCCCCTTTCCCAGCAAGGGTGTGACGCCTGGCGGCGTGGCTGGCGTCTGGCGCATCTGGCGCTGGGGTGATGACTGACCTTGGCCGCCCGGCTGTGGGCAAGGGTGTGGGCGTCGCGGACAATGGTCAGGTCCCCACGTCTCATATTCAGAGCCACTGAGCCTCGTGTGCTGTGAGGGCATAAAGAATGTTCTGGAAGTGGCACGTCAGGCCAGTCTGCCGTCCAGGGTCACAGCCCCTCATCTGTGAGGGCGCCTTCTGCTAAGGGGACCTCTGTTCTCCCAGAGTGCTCTTGGGGGGACAGACGTGGTGACTGGGCCTTGCTCTCATTGCACAGACGGGAAGGTGAAGGTCGGAGGGAGCGAGGGCTCCGTGGGGGACCTGGAGGAAGCCGTGCCCGGCCTGGATTGCAGTCAGTCTGCAGGGCCCGGCTCCCACGGGCCGAAGGGGCTTCTTGCCCAGGGCGTTCATTCTGAGGCAGATGCTCGGTCGCCCAGAGAGTCTCTGGTTCCCCTGCGGCTCTCGCAGTCCTCGGGCGTGTGCGCCGTGTGAGGTCCTGCCCACAGCTCGTCCCTCGAAACTGGCAGGGCCTGGTGCAGAGGCTCCTCACAGCCCCCCGGGGATGCCCCCGTCATGCCGTGGGGACGGACGAGCACTGTGGGTCTGACGCCAGAGCCGCCGCTGCTGTGGGCAGTGGGGGGCGTCCCTGGGGCCTTCACACACCCCCGTGCCCCGGGGCGAGGGGGGCGAGGAGACCAGCACCTCGGGGTGACCCAGGCACTGTGGGTGAGACACGGCGTCCCCTTCCCCGCAGGCCCCTCCCTTCTGCTCGGGAGCCGTGGGGTGGCCTGTCCACACCTTCTGTCCCCGCTCGGCCCGGTTGGGGCCACACCACCGCTGTGGGGAGGGGGTAGTGGCCGTGGACACTGGAATGATGGACGGTGTCAGGACTGTCCTCCTCAAGGCCCCTCTCTCCCACCTCAGTGGGTGTCACCTACCCCTCGGTGTCACCCTGGGGGCGGCAGCCCGTCGTGTGAGCCCGCGGCGGGTGGAAGCCGCTGCGGGGGTCCGCGTGGCTGGGTGCAGCGTCCAGCAGTGGCTTGGGGTTGGGGTGGAAGTGATTTCGCCACTTCCTCCCCGAGCTGTCCTTGCTGGTACTGAGACACCAGAGCTCCGTGGGGAGCCTTACGGGGTCACTGACAGACCCTGCTCCAGACCGTGGGCCCCGGGGCTCGTGTGTGGGGGGGCATGCAGGTAAGTCAGGGACGTGCGGGGGGGGGGGCGCTGGGCGGTGAGCCCCACCCCAGACAGGGCCCACGGCTGGATGGAGGAGGGCGGCTTCCCGGAGGCCAGGCCAGGAGGGGGCTGGGGTGGGACTGGGGTCGGGGTGCTCGGGAGCAGTGGTGAGGGGGCACCGTGTCCCTCTGTTGTGTGAGAGCGAGGGCCGCTGTGGGGGGGCCACTGCACCCCCATCGGGGCCTCGGCCTGGCTTTGTCCAGGGGGAGGGCGCGCTGGTGGCTGGCTGGCTGGGTTACTGGGCGTTCAGTCGCTGGGCTGGGCTGGTCCTCTCTGGCTGCTCCCTCACTGGAAGGCATAGGCCCGGGAAGCGCGGCCTGGGCCTGCAGGCTGGTGGCTGAGCGAAGGGACAGGTGACGGCGCGGCTCCTCTGGACAGCGGCTCGCAGCGCCCAGGCCGGCAAGCAGCCCCACGGAGCCTGCGCACTGTCCCCGGCCCCTCCCCGGCCCCCGGGGCACCGCCGACACCCGTCCTCACCTGCTGCCACCACCCAGCCTGCGCTGCTCCGAGCCCGGCCTGCGCTGTGGTCCCGGCACCCGTGGGCAGCGCTCGGGGACGAGTGCTCGGGGACCGTGGCCCTCTGTGGCTGGAGGGCCTTGGGATCGCCTGGGTCCTGAGCCCACCTGAGGGGCGGGAGCCTGCGGCTGAGGTAAGTGGGCAGGTGGTCACGCACCGGGACGTCCACCACGCTGCGTCACCGCCACCTCTGCGCAGCCCGGGGCGGCTGCCATGGAAAACTGAGCTCAGACCCAAAGGCACCGCTGAGTCAGCACAGGCAGGGCAGCGTCACACTCTGTGCTCACGCGTTGCCCGCGAGCGTGCGGGGTGCAGACTGGGGACCGACTGGTGAGACGCTGGGAGTGGGCGACTCGCCTTCAGGGCTTCACCCCAGGGGCCGGCACTCTTCCCACCAGGTCCACCGCAGGGCGGTGGGCTGCACCGGGATCTGGGTCAGGGGTGTGTAAGTTCCTCCAGGAGTCTGCCCACCTGGGCACCACAGCGATGGGCCTCCGAGCACCGTGTCCCTCCCGGCCCCTGTACTTTGCACCTTGAATGTGGCTGTGGGGAGTCCCCTTCACCCGGCTGTGCTGGTCCCAACCGGCACGGGCTCCTCACAGGCCCAGGTCCTCCCTGCAGGGCGTGTGAGCCCCGTGCGTCACCCCCACCCCTCTGTGGGGACCGTGGGGTGTCATCTCTTCATGCCACTCAAGCGCTTGGGGCCCCTGGTTCCTGTTTACCTGCTCTGAAGCCCAGGGACCCTGGCAGTGCCCGAGTCCTGGTGCCATCCTGGGCCTGGCCCCGCAGACGGGACTGGCTCTGAGCGGGAGGCTGGTAGCGGAGCAGCCAAGCCAGGGCATGTCTGGGACGTGGGTGCCGGCGGCCCGCCCCTGGGCCTCCGAGGCTCTGTTGTGCTCAGCGCGGCGGTCAGACCTGTCCTGGGGAACCGGCGGAGGCTGTGGCCGCAGGACAGGTGTTTGCCGTGGGCTGTGGCAGTGGGCACGCGGCACCGGTGTCCCTCCCAGCTTCCAGACCTGCGTGGGGGCACGGTCCCCCGCCCCCAGGGCTGGCTTCCTTCCCTGTGGAGTGGGGGGGTGGCTGCTGCAGCGCGGAGTCCGGGGTGGGGGCGCCCCGCACGGCTCCCGCCCAGCAGGGCACAGGTGTGGGGACCCGCGCCGTGCAGGTGCGAGGTTTTCTGAACCAGACTGGACACGTAACTGGGAACACCTCTAAGGTGCAAGCCCTGGAGCGGGGGGACACCTGAAATCCCGCTTCTCCAGAAAGAACCTTGGTGCCTGGGCCCCCGGGGTGTCCTCAGCTCCCTTGCTGGGTGGCAGCAGGCTCTGAGGAGGAGGAGGAGGAGGAGGACGAAGAGGACGGCAGCCCCAAACCCTTCCCAACCCCTCCTGACAAAGCGCGGAAGCAATTATGGGGAGCAGTCCTCGGGGCCCAGCCCCTAACATCTCCGTGTGGGAGTGTCTCCAGCAAACAGCTCCTGGCTGGGGGATGCAGGGGGCCAGCACGGGGGCCACGCTCGGAGGGGGTGCGACTTCCTCACGCTCCCTGAAGGGAAGGACTTGGAGAGCAGTGGAAACGACCTCCCGTGCCCTCGCGTGCTTCCTGGCAGCCCCGAGCGCGCTTGGTTTCCACAAGGCCCGTGGGAACTCAGCCTCGGGAGCTGGGAGGACTGTCCCGTGTACACGCGTGTCCCCTCCTGACAGGCGGGCATGTGAATGCGGGGACCGCACCTCTGCCCTGTGCCGATCGCGCGCTGGGTGGTGGGCAGCCTTCCCTGAGGAGGAGGCCGGAGGTGAACCGCAGCCTGGTCCAGGGGCCGTTGGGTCGGTTCCGATGGCGGCCCGGTCACCAGGACACACGTGCAAGTCAGCCACGCGCCCTCGGGGTCGGGAGAGGGACTTCCCACGCTGCCGTCCCTCTGGGGCGGGCGTTCGGTCCCGCAGCGCAGGTGACGTCTCCGCGGGCTCCAGGGCCAGCGTGGCGCCGGCCAGGCGGGGCGGACGCCGCGGCCCGCGGCCCCGCTCACGGCCCTCTCCGTCTGTCCTTGCAGGTGTGGCCGACGAGGCAGCCTTCCTGGAAGCGTGCCGGCTGAGGGGCCAGCACGCACTGCCCGCGCAGCCCGCCGGCACCAGCGCCCGCCCGCTGAAAGCCCACAAGCCCACGCCGCTGCCCAAGCACGCGTCCCCTCCCCGCGTCAGTGAGGAGGAGGAGGAGCCCGGCCGACACCGGGCCGGCAGCAGCTGGGACCCCTCCGTGCTCGCAGGTGTGCAGAGGGACGCCGGGGCGGAGTGCCGCCCCCCCGGGGACGTGCCCCTTGCCGCCCACGGCCAGCGAGGACAGAAGCCGCTGCTGTGCTGCTGTGTCCTGACCTGAGCGGCTGGCACAGGGGCTGGTCAGCTGGCCGGGCCGGGGCGTCGGGGGGCGAGCCTGCTGGGAGCTCCCCCAGAAAGATTAAACCGGGGTGCCAGCCTTCTGTGACGGTATGAAGCGTGTTGTCTGGGGTGCAGACGGGGTGCTTTCACCTGAGCGCCCCCAGTGCCGAGTTCTGCTCGGTGCCCGTGGCCTCCTTGGCCACACGGGGCCGGGTGCTGGGCGGCCTCAGTGCTGAGTCTTGCGTTTTCTTTTTTTTTATTTCATTTTATTTATTTATGTTTAGACAGTGGGGGAGGGAGGGAGGAAGAGAGAAGGAGAAGCATCAATGCGTCTCTCACGTGCCCCCCACTGGGGACCTGGCCCACAACCCAGGTCTGCGCCCTGACTGGGCATCGCACCGGCGACCCTCTGGTTCGCAGCCGGCGCTCAGTCCACTGAGCACACAGGCCTGGGCGGGCTGTGCTGCTGCTCCCCCGGACTCAAGCTCGGGGGGAGGTGACACGGGGCGGCCGCTTGGGGGCCGAGTCCCGCCGTCCCCCTGCGGCCTGGGCAGCCTTCGTGGCCTCCGCCACTGGCACTGCCCTCATCTGGGTCCAGACTGGTGACTCAGCAGGGCCCAGATGGGTCCTTGGAGTCGGTTCCCCATAGAAGGTTCTGGAAGGTCTCTGAGGGTACGGCTGTGCTTGTGGCTTTGACCCCTGGGGTCAGAGTTCCCCATCGCAGGCTGTGCGTTGGCGGGAAAGGTTCGTGCTTGGCCCTCCGCGTCCAGTGACATCAGAAGGCTGATTCCGGGGTTGTCTCAGAAATGAGTTCACCTCCCAGAACTTCCTGTCGGAAATCAGTCCCTTGAAGTCCCTTCCGGTGCCTGTCGGGTGTAGCGCAGGCGTCTGCTAGGACGGAAGGAAGCGTCCGGTCCACCTGCAGGGTGTCCTGGGGCTTTGGCCACGGCTGGGCCACTGGAGACACGAGCCTTTTCTGTGCCGTGGGGTGAAGGGTGGGCAGCCGCCAGGCGCGGGGTTTGGGAAGGGCCTGTCACCCAGCACTCGCTGTCCCCTTCTGGAGCTGAGAGCGCCGGCAGACCGGGCAGGGGCCGGCTCCCCTGACCAGGGCCTGTTTGACGGGGTCTCGTGTGCTGCGTCGGGATGTCCCAGCTCCAGGGGGAGGGTGCTGTCCGGGCCCACATGGCGGCGGCTCGGTCAGACTCGGGACAGACGGGACCGCCGGCCGGCCCGAAGCCGCCTCTCCAGACGGTGCCTGTTGAGTGCGGGACACTTGTCACCTCTTGGAGAATCCGGGGAAGGTGAAAATCAGCAGAAAAAGCCGGAAGTCACTTCTCAGAAACGGCACGTTTTTGTCGGTTTCTACCACCGGTCCCGTTACTGAGTGGGGACAGTGGTCTGAGAGCGGCTCAAATTCTCACACGGCAGGCGTGTCGTCCTGTCCTCGCCCGTGGCCAGGGGTCGCGGCCTGCCTCGCGCCCTGGACCCCGTCCGGAGCGTTTCTGGACGCCGTGGGAGGCACTCTCCTTGTCGCCGTGAAGTCACCAGGGAGAGAGAGACGAGGCTCCCCACAGTGTGCTCCCGTCAGAGATGACAATTCGGCATCTTTGTTGGAGGTGACAAAGCCGCCCTGAAGGAAGATTCAAGAAACTGAGGCAGTGAGGGAAGAGGAAGAACAGGGCGGAAAAGACAAAGTTCGGTTCTGAGCTGTCCCTGCCTGCAGGGCGCGGAGACCTGGTCTCCGGGCGTCTCTGTCCGGCAGGTGGGGCGACCCTCTGCAGCCGCGTCCTGCTCCGCAGGGTCTGGCGTGGCCGGCTCGCCCTCCTGCTGCGCGGGATGCTCCGCTCCGGGCTGGCGGTCCTTCCACTCGGGCGGCCCCCCGGGTATCTCCCCGCCGTGTTCCACGTCTCGGGCAATTTCCCTTAAACAGAAGCGCACGTGAGGAGCTTGGGTACCCGAGACGTCAGGCATCGCGCTTCTGCGGCGTGGCAGCGCCCGGCGCTCCGGGAGCTGGACAGGTGCCGGCAGCCGGGCAGTTCCCGGGAGTGAGCAGCGGCGGCGAGGGCCGAGTGCTCGGGAGACGCTGCCCAGACCTGCCCCCTGCCCGGGGCTGTGGCGCTGCGGCACGGGGTGGGGGGGCGGGGGCGGCGGCAGGGTCCCTGGAGGGCTGGGTGTGGGGGGCCCTCCCCGTCCCGGCTGGGGTTCAGCCCGCCGGGTTCGCGCAGGTGAGAGGGACGCGGGGGTCAGTTCCTGGCATTTGGTTTCTCAAGATGCCGTTGCCTTAAATTCTAACCCCGTGAACGTCCCGCTCACTTTCTTTCGCTTTTAGGGAGAGGGGAGGGAAGGGAGAACAAGAAACATCGATCAGTTGCTTCTGGCTTGAGCCCCAACTGGGGACGGAACCCCCAGCCCAGGCCTGTGCCCTGACTGGGAATCAGACCAGCGACCTTTCACTGTTTGCGGGGCGGCGCCCACCCGCCTGACCTCTGACGTCGGAGGCAGGTCTGCGTGTCCTTGTGTGCCTGGGACCCAGCCGCCCGGCCGGCAGGACGTGGGGAAGGGCGGTTGCTTCCTGCGGGCACAGCCGTGCGGGGGAGGCAGACCGTCCCGCACGGAACGGACTCGAGCGAGCGGGGTGCCGGTGCGGGGCCCTCCTTCCCGGGCTGGGGGCAGCCTGCCTGCCGCTCCGCTGCTGAGGGGCGACTAACCTGCTTGTCTGCGCTTCTGCCGAGAGCTCACAGCTGCTGCTCGCAGAGTCGAGGGTCGGAAGGTCCCCAGCCCGAGGGTCGGCCGCAGGCACAGTCCCCAGGGGCGGAGGCCTTCGCAGGGACTTCGGGGGCCCTAGACATGGGACGTTTCAAGGAACCACCAGACCGTCTCACAGCGGACCCCGTGTGCCCGGCTGCCCCTCCCCTGGCAGATGCGACATCACCTCACCGACTGGCAGGGTGTCTGCCTGGGCCCCTGACCGCGTGCTGCGCCCGTTTCTGACAGTGGCTTCCCGACAAGGACACGCTCTCCTTGGGGCCCCGTTGGGGCTGGTGTGGTTGAGGGGAGAGCGTGGGCAGCAAGCAGGCAGCTGCCGGTTATGCCCCAGGGGCGGCCGGACCGGGTGTGGGAGGGGCCCGTGGGGACCGGAGGGGCCGAGAACCTTGACCTGGTCACCACAGGGCTTGGTGCTGGGGTGGCGCCCGCACGCACGCCAGCTTGCTTCATGCACCCATTTGAGACTGGACAGAAGTTGGGGTCGGACGTTCATTTCTTTACATGATTTTGAAGGAATTTTGAAGAGCCCTCCTGACCAGAGAGTGGGCTCTGCGCTGGCTGCCTGGCGTCCTGGGCTGGGGGCGCAGGGGGCGGGCACCTGCGTGGGGACGCGTGCCCCTTCTGTCTTGTCACTAAGTTCCTCAGTCCGCGTGAGGTCATTTTTCTGTGTTTTGTTTTCAGACAGAGTGGGAGGGAGAGAAACGTCGATGTGTTGTTGCTTCTCCAGTGCCCCCTACTGGGGACCTGGCCCACAACCCAGGCCTGTGCCCTGACTGGGAATCGAACCAGCGACCCTTTGGCTCGCAGGTCGGCACTCAATCCCCTGAGCCACGCCGGCCAGGGCTGTTTTCCCGTGCTCGTTAGGAATGCCTGGAGCAGAGCAGCCTGTTTAATAAGCGTGGGAGGGAGGACGCTGTCCCCCTACCTTTGTCTTCACTGGCCCCCCCCCCCCCACGCCCCCGGGAAGCCCCCACCCTCACCTGCCCCTCTCGCAGCCCCAGGACAGGGTCCAGGTCTCCGCCATGAAGAAGGACCCATGAGGGCCCAACCATGGCCCATGTGGCATCACCTCCTGCTGCCTGTGACCCCGTCCCATGTCGGACACGACGCACATCCCCAGCCAGCGCCGGGTCCGCGTCTGTGACCCGGGGGGTTGTCTCCCTCTGTCCCGGCCCCAGGTCCCCGGGCATCCTGCGGGCTGGCGTGTGAACAGGTCCTCCTGCCCTCACCACCCGGTGCGGCGACCTCTGCGGGGCGCAGCCCTTTGCTTCCCGCCACTGAGACTGCGAGCAGTCTTCCTGAGCGTGAGGCCCAGGCGGCGTGGCATCCTGCAGGTGGCAGCGGGGCTTGGCCCTCGGCGCCCTCAGGAAGGGGCGTCGGCGTGGCAGATTCTCTGGGGCGGGACTGGCGTGGACGAGGCTCCCGCCTGGTGG
Organism: Micronycteris hirsuta; assembly: GCA_004026765.1. Classification (NCBI taxonomy): domain Eukaryota; kingdom Metazoa; phylum Chordata; class Mammalia; order Chiroptera; family Phyllostomidae; genus Micronycteris; species Micronycteris hirsuta. The sequence goes on along the minus strand of PVJI01000126.1, from coordinate 348,572 downwards.
CAGGCGGACGGCGGGCACTGGCCGTTGTGCCATGCGGGTAGGCTGTGGGGACCCACGTGGTGGTGATTCAGTGAGCTGAGTCCTTCGAGTGGACGGGGGAGGGTCAGGACTGGAGGTCACACCGTAAAACGTCACCTTGCACCTTAAAATCTCAAGGGTGCTTTCAGGAGACCTGTAAGGCCTAGGGGCCACAGTGGTTCTGTTCCAGCTGGGCCCTTTAAACCCAGCCTTTCTTACCCCAACCCACCTGCCCCCCACCCCTCATCCCATCCCCCCGCCCTTGTCCTGGCCCAGGAGTCCCCACCCCCACCACGCCGCCCGCTGACCCGGCACAGCCAGAGTGCCGGGG